>OX940882.1:6357056-6379556 GCA_954870665.1 Stratiomys singularior | reverse complement strand
TAAATCCCTCGCAAGAGCTCCCTTTGGAAAATTTTATTACTGTTTTCCGGGTTTTGCAAGTCCGACGCGGTGCAGTGTTTCTTTGAACTTCTTACTATTCGCGAAATTTTTCCCATAATCTCGCAATTCCCTTTGATTCGTGAACTCGGGATTTGGCTACGTAAAATCCTGCGACTCTAGTAAAGTTTTACCCAATTTTTTTCCTTTTTGGCACTCTTGGGCTTCGCGGTTCTGCTGAAAACCCAAAACATTTGTCTGCTCGTTTGTTTTGTTGAACCAGTGGTTCAAAGCCAATCATGTCGAACCCACATAATTTGCTCAGACCTAGTCGACTAGAAAACGTCGGTGCAGGTCCCTCCGTACCCGCAGGGCTTTCTGGCCCCTCAACTGTCGATCAGGCCTCTGCTCCATCCGGTAACCCAAGCAATGGAAACAACCACGAGCTTATCCAACTTATTGCTCGACATGTTACCGAGACGTTCGAACGGCAAGGAAGAGATTTATTTGATTCCCTAATAAATCCTGCCACAGATGCCAGTAACGACATAGATGTCCCCATTAGAATAGGAGACGACGGGAACTTGTCCGATATGGATAAAATTCCCGACGTGGTTAAAAGTCTTAGGGTTTTTTCGGGGGATCCAGGAGAGTTTAGCTCTTGGAAAAAGAGTGTAGAGCGTATCCTTAGGATATATGACCATCTCAAAGGGACTCCCAAATACTACGGCATCTTATCTGTGATCCGAAATAAAATTACTGGTCATGCCGATATCGCGTTGGAGTCCTATAACACTCCCCTAAACTGGCCTAAAATATCAAAATGCCTAACTCTCCACTACGCGGATAAGCGGGATCTTGGTACGCTGGAATATCAGATGACCACTTTGGTGCAAGGGTCAAGTTCCATTCAAGAATTCTACCAAGGAGCTTACCAACATCTTTCCCTTATTCTAAACAAATTATCCTCAATGGAACTGAGTACTGAGTCCACTAACATCATGACCAGCATGCCAACAACTCTCAAAATTTATTAAGGAAAACTCACTATCAGCAGCCGCCTCCAATTCCTCCTCGTAGGAACTCACCTCCACAGTCAAGGCCTGCACCGATCCCAGCTCCTACACAAATGTTTTACCCCGAACTAGCACATATACCACGAAATGCACGGCCACCACAGTTCAACCAGCAGCCTGCTTATCAAAGACAGCCACAATTCTTTAATCCCAGACCATTCCCGCCTAAACCACTACCAAGACCCGAGCCTATGGATATCGATGCTTCCATGAGAACGAACGCAATTAACTACGCGAACAGACCCCGTAACCAGCCTTTATTACGAAAACGTCCGCAACCTCCGCAGAACCATGCACCACAAAAACTGGAGAGGATTTATCACACGGAGACGAACACGTCTAATGAGGCTCCCTCAGAAGACTACGATATTACACAACAGGACATAGAACATGATCAAACTTTAGACGAATACATCAACGAAATAGACGACGAAAACCTCGATATGGCCGAGGAAATGGAAGAGATTTATTTTATAGGATAAGGCACTCTTCGCTCCCTTACTTCGAATACAAACTAAAGAGCGGGGAGGCCCTAAAATTCCTTATCGACACTGGATCCAACAGAAATTATGTCCAGCCAAAGCACATTAAATATCCTCTATCCAACCAAAAGAACTTGTACGCTAAATCCGTGGGGGGGGGGGAACGTTAAGATTACCCATCACTCCTATTTTCGGCCCTTCGGCAACTACACTAGCAAATTGAAATTCTTTATTTTACCTTCACTCATCTCTTTCGATGGAATTATTGGAAATGATAGCCTGAAAAATCTTAAGGCCGTCATTCCCACGCAAGACAATTTTATGACATTAAACCACAATATACGCATCCCTCTTAAACAACAAGCCTCTGACCTGATTCATAACATAGCAATCAAAACAGAACACCTCAGCCAAGAACTATCAGGGAGACTAAACGCTATCACCCGAAAACACTCGAGCCTTCTCTCAGACCCAGACGAAAAACTGACCTTCACTACCAAGGTTAAGGGTGACATTAAAACAACGACTAGTGATCCTGTCTACTCTCGGTCCTATCCATACCCTATGGCACTAAAGGCGGAAGTAGAGAAGGAAATCAGTAAACTTTTAGAGGGCGGCATCATCAGACCTTCGAGATCTCCCTACAATTCCCCGGTATGGATCGTGCCAAAAAAATCGGACGCATCCGGGGAGAAGAAATTCCGAATGGTCATTGACTATCGGAAGCTAAACTCGGTGACCATACCAGACAAATATCCGATTCCCGAGATCAATGAAGTTCTTGCTAACCTTGGCAAAAACAGATACTTCTCCGTCTTAGACCTCAGAAGCGGCTTTCACCAGATACCGCTCAAGGAATCAGACATCCAAAAGACGGCCTTCTCAGTGAACAATGGGAAGTTCGAGTTTACCCGCCTACCCTTCGGTCTTAAGAATGCACCCGCAATTTTTCAACGAGCGTTGGACGACATTCTGAGAGAACATATCGGGAAGAGATGTCATGTCTATATCGATGATATAATTATCTTTGGTAGAAACGAAGCTGAGTACCTCGAGAACCTCGACAAAATTTTCCAAACCCTAAAGTCAGCTAACATGAAAATTCAAATCGACAAGTGCGATTTTCTGAAAGAAGAAGTAGAATTTCTGGGCTATATCGTGAGCAAGGAAGGCATCAAAACCAACCCTAAAAAAGTCCAAGCTATCATCGACTTTCCTACGCCGAAAACACTCAAAAACCTTCGATCCTTTTTGGGAATGTCAGGTTACTACAGGCGTTTTATTCAGGGCTATGCTAAACTTGCCAAACCCCTGAGATCCCTTTTAAGAGGGGAAGATGGACGAGTGTCCAAGAACCTCTCCAAAAATAAGCCCATCTACTTAAATTCATTGGCACTTAAAGCCTTCAATAGCCTTAAGAATACACTTATCTCTAGAGATGTTACGCTCGTACACCCAAATTTCGAGAAAGAATTCGAGCTTACGACTGATGCTTCCAGCTATGCCATCGGGGCTGTTCTTTCTCAGGACAACAGACCCATCTCCTTCCTTTCGCGAACATTAATCAAGACCGAAGAGAACTACGCAACCAACGAGAAGGAGATGCTGGCTATCATCTGGGCCCTAAATTCTTCGAGGAGCTACCTGTACGGATCACGGAAGGTAAAGATCTACACCGACCACCAACCACTCACCTACGCTCTTAGCAGCAAAAACACCAATGGTAAATTGAAGAGGTGGAAGGCAGCGCTCGAAGAATATAATTACGAGCTTAAATATAAGCCTGGAAGAGCTAACATCGTCGCTGACTCACTTTCGAGACCCACAATGATCACTCAGATAAATTCGATGACACCCACTGTGCATAGTGATGAAAGTTCATCGCAAAACTTAATCCCCACAGTAGAAACACCTGTCAACGTTTTCCGCAATCAACTTATTCTGAAGACCGGGGAAGAGGATAGTTATCAGCTCATCAACCCTTTCGAAAATTATAAACGACATGTTTTCATAAAGCCACAGTACTCAGACGCGGACTTGATTAATATATTCAAAAGGTATCGGAACCCGAGCACGGTAAATGGGTTATGCACCAGCGAAGAGACAATGGGAAAAGTACAGCGGATATACCCCGACCACTTTAAAGACTATCGGATTCGCTTTAGCCAGAAGCTGGTCGAGGATATACCTAGTGAGGCTGAACAGGAAGAAAAGATCCTTCAAGTTCATAAGCGTGCCCATCGTAACGCAATAGAAAACAGATTGCAAATACTGAACACCTTTTATTTCCCTAAAATGGCAGTAACGATTAAAAACCTTGTCAATCGCTGTAAAGTTTGTAAGGAAAATAAACACGAAAGGCACCCGAGCAAGCCTTTCATAAACCCTACACCTATCCCATCCTACCCTGGGCATACTGTTCACATTGACATCTTTTCTACAGAAAAGAACCTGGTGTTAACAGCTATGGACAAATTCACAAAATTTGCCATGGCTAAAATCGTCGCATCCAGGTCTACAGAGGACGTAAAGCAACCTTTACTGGACATACTTTATTTCTTCTGTATCCCTGAAAATGTGGTAGTTGATAACGAAGGATCACTCACTTCGGCTTCAATCACTTCCCTATTGGAAGACGACTTGAAAATCAGAGTGTACAGGACGCCACCGTACAAAAGCGAGGTAAATGGCCAAGTGGAACGATGGCATTCAACCATTATGGAAATAATGAGATGCCTAAAAAGGGACGGACCACAAAGAACTTTCGAAAACCTCCTACAGCGCGCCACCAATGAATACAATCACACAATTCATTCGACCACCAATAAAAAGCCTGTAGAATTATATCTTGGAAGGATTCCCGACATTGACTTGGACGATTTCGAAAGAGCACGACACACGAATATTGACAGACTTAAGGGAAAACAGGAAGCCGACATAAAATATCACAATAGAAGTAGGCAACCGATCAAAAATTACGATATCGGGGATGTTATCTTCGTCAAACAAAATAAAAGGAAAGGCTCAAAATTATCTCCCAGGTTTAAACAGGAAATAGTCAAAGAAAATAGAAATTCTACTATTCTCACCGAAAGCGGCAAA
Source organism: Stratiomys singularior (assembly GCA_954870665.1). NCBI lineage: Eukaryota > Metazoa > Arthropoda > Insecta > Diptera > Stratiomyidae > Stratiomys > Stratiomys singularior. The sequence continues at coordinate 6,374,899 of OX940882.1, read as the reverse complement.
ACTATTCATAAGAGTAATATTCGAAATTAATCGAATTTACAGACCCATTCTACATACCATAGATATCGATGAATACGAACGTTTGCTAGAGAAATTTGAACCTCTCCTTAATGTCTCCAGAATACAACACAGCTCGCTTATACCTCTCATATAAAGTATGCACTGAAAAATAACAACAAACAGTTTGAAATAAATCGGCTTTACAATGATAGGATGAACAATATCACTCGAATGGCAAACAAAAAATAAGAATTTAAAAAAATAAAAGAAAAAAAAAGTCAGATCAATAGTTATTACTTATTCAATGTACACATTAGGTTAACTTTAATTAAGAAGGAATTAACCAACATTGATTACGCCATACATTGGGCTAAACTCGGCATTGTCAATATTCTATCTACAAACAAAAGATATATTAAACCGATTAAAAGAAATCAAATTGAGAATGTAATATTTGGCATCAAAAACTAATGTAAGAAAATTAATTAATTATCCATTTGCAAGCAAAAATATTTAATAGGCATAAGCAGTAGTACATGTATAGCTAATATCATTCAGAGCCTGCAATCGACTTGTAATAAAATCAAGACATACCTTCAGTGGAAGAAATTTCGACCGGAGTTGTTCTGCTCAACCAATTTATCGGAATCCTCAATACCGAGGACACATCCCAAGACCTCAACGAGTTAAGTTCAACGACCTCCCCTTTTTCTAAAAACAATTGAGGACAATTGCATTTAACGGGGGAAGAGTTAACGACGAATCCCGAGAACCTACCTGCATGAGCACGCGAAATGTGCAGCATTGCACTTTTCATGGGAACACACTCTTATGGAAAAAAATATGCAACAGCGAAATTCCCAGCCATATGCGAGTCATTAGATTTAGTAATTAACGATGAATTCCGAGACTCTATGTACTTGAAAAAACTACCTGGATGAGCACGCGATATGTGCAGCATTGCACTTTTCGTGGAACAAAATTTAATGGAAAACATATGCAACAGCGGAATTCCCAGGCATATGCGAGTCGGCGAAATTAGAGTATTTAAGTTAGAAATTAGTGAAAATAAGTTGAGTTGTGTTTTGCTTTTCAATAAATGAAGATCAGGGATCCGACCCTGTTTAAAAGATTGTTTTTATAAAATCTCTCGTCGTAAAAAAATTAACTGGCGCCCAACGTGGGGCTGTTTCCGCGCGTTCTATTGGATTGATCAGGTTTTTTTGATCGTTGATCAGAAAATCAAGTCTTCAAAAGATCTTAACACTGTGCTGAGACTGGCCAGTGGTCCAATCTTCATTAAAGATAAATTTCGGTATCAGTGTATTAAAAATATAATACCGCGAGAAAAGCCGACGTGAACAATCCGTACAAGGAGCAGCGCGATTATCTTTAAAGGAGTGTAGTAGCAATAGCGATAATCAAGTGCCTAAGGGAACGCGAAATCAAAATAGGCCCCCTAGTAGTAGCATAAGCAGCAAACAGGACGTCCCGAAAGTGACCGCCGTTTTGACCAGGAAGCAGCCAAGGACAACAAGCAGAACAACTCCCGACGAGAAGCGAATCACAGATCAACTAAATATTCGATGATGAGGCATACAATCTTCGTAATTGTTGTAACGTAAGTCGACTCTTGTAAATCTGACTATTTTTCCTGAAGAAGAGAAAAAAAAACAAACAAAGAATTCTTTCTTAATTCAATTAAAATCTCGAAACAAATTAAATATATATATATATCTAAAGTATTAATTAAAAATTTAAATTTTCATAACTATATTGACTTATTTATCGATGAAAATATATTTTATCCGATTTATATTTAAAAGTGAAATTGTTCATCACCTAAAAACTAAGTGAAAAGTGAAATTAATCTGAGTATCCATATTTCTTCTCAAACGTTTGTTGTTGTTGTTGTTGTTTTCGTTCGATCTCGTGCGATTCGAAGAAAGATAAATACTGATTTCTCAATAAATCCCTCGCAAGAGCTCCCTTTGGAGAATTTTATTACTGTTTTCCGGGTTTTGCAAGTCCGACGCGGTGCAGTGTTTCTTTGAACTTCTTACTATTCGCGAAATTTTTCCCAAAATCTCGCAATTCTAATAAATCCTGCCACAGATGCCAGTAACGACATAGATGTCCCCATTAGAATAGGAGACGACGGGAACTTGTCCGATATGGATAAAATTCCCGACGTGGTTAAAAGTCTTAGGGTTTTTTCGGGGGATCCAGGAGAGTTTAGCTCTTGGAAAAAGAGTGTAGAGCGTATCCTTAGGATATATGACCATCTCAAAGGGACTCCCAAATACTACGGCATCTTATCTGTGATCCGAAATAAAATTACTGGTCATGCCGATATCGCGTTGGAGTCCTATAACACTCCCCTAAACTGGCCTAAAATATCAAAATGCCTAACTCTCCACTACGCGGATAAGCGGGATCTTGGTACGCTGGAATATCAGATGACCACTTTGGTGCAAGGGTCAAGTTCCATTCAAGAATTCTACCAAGGAGTTTACCAACATCTTTCCCTTATTCTAAACAAATTATCCTCAATGGAACTGAGTACTGAGTCCACTAACATCATGACTCAGGTGTATAGGGATAAAGCACTTGATACCTTTGTCAGAGGGTTACGCGGTGATCTCCCAAGGCTCCTGGGAATTCGCGAACCAACCGACCTACCCCAGGCACTGCACCTTTGCCTAAAGCTCCAGAATATGGATTATCGGGCCCAGCATGCCAACAACTCTCAAAATTTATTAAGGAAAACTCACTATCAGCAGCCGCCTCCAATTCCTCCTCGTAGGAACTCACCTCCACAGTCAAGGCCTGCACCGATCCCAGCTCCTACACAAATCTTTTACCCCGAACTAGCACATATACCACGAAATGCACGGTCACCACAGTTCAACCAGCAGCCTGCTTATCAAAGACAGCCACAATTCTTTAATCCCAGACCATTCCCGCCTAAACCACTACCAAGACCCGAGCCTATGGATATCGATGCTTCCATGAGAACGAACGCAATTAACTACGCGAACAGACCCCGTAACCAGCCTTTATTACGAAAACGTCCGCAACCTCCGCAGAACCATGCACCACAAAAACTGGAGAGGATTTATCACACGGAGACGAACACGTCTAATGAGGCTCCCTCAGAAGACTACGATATTACACAACAGGACATAGAACATGATCAAACTTTAGACGAATACATCAACGAAATAGACGACGAAAACCTCGATATGGCCGAGGAAATGGAAGAGATTTATTTTATAGGATAAGGCACTCTTCGCTCCCTTACTTCGAATACAAACTAAAGAGCGGGGAGGCCCTAAAATTCCTTATCGACACTGGATCCAACAGAAATTATGTCCAGCCAAAGCACATTAAATATCCTCTATCCAACCAAAAGAACTTGTACGCTAAATCCGTGGGGGGGGGGAACGTTAAGATTACCCATCACTCCTATTTTCGGCCCTTCGGCAACTACACTAGCAAATTGAAATTCTTTATTTTACCTTCACTCATCTCTTTCGATGGAATTATTGGAAATGATAGCCTGAAAAATCTTAAGGCCGTCATTCACACGCAAGACAATTTTATGACATTAAACCACAATATACGCATCCCTCTTAAACAACAAGCCTCTGACCTGATTCATAACATAGCAATCAAAACAGAACACCTCAGCCAAGAACTATCAGGGAGACTAAACGCTATCACCCGAAAACACTCGAGCCTTCTCTCAGACCCAGACGAAAAACTGACCTTCACTACCAAGGTTAAGGGTGACATTAAAACAACGACTAGTGATCCTGTCTACTCTCGGTCCTATCCATACCCTATTGCACTAAAGGCGGAAGTAGAGAAGGAAATCAGTAAACTTTTAGAGGGCGGCATCATCAGACCTTCGAGATCTCCCTACAATTCCCCGGTATGGATCGTGCCAAAAAAATCGGACGCATCCGGGGAGAAGAAATTCCGAATGGTCATTGACTATCGGAAGCTAAACTCGGTGACCATACCAGACAAATATCCGATTCCCGAGATCAATGAAGTTCTTGCTAACCTTGGCAAAAACAGATACTTCTCCGTCTTAGACCTCAGAAGCGGCTTTCACCAGATACCGCTCAAGGAATCAGACATCCAAAAGACGGCCTTCTCAGTGAACAATGGGAAGTTCGAGTTTACCCGCCTACCCTTTGGTCTTAAGAATGCACCCGCAATTTTTCAACGAGCGTTGGACGACATTCTGAGAGAACATATCGGGAAGAGATGTCATGTCTATATCGATGATATAATTATCTTTGGTAGAAACGAAGCTGAGTACCTCGAGAACCTCGACAAAATTTTCCAAACCCTAAAGTCAGCTAACATGAAAATTCAAATCGACAAGTGCGATTTTCTGAAAGAAGAAGTAGAATTTCTGGGCTATATCGTGAGCAAGGAAGGCATCAAAACCAACCCTAAAAAAGTCCAAGCCATCATCGACTTTCCTACGCCGAAAACACTCAAAAACCTTCGATCCTTTTTGGGAATGTCAGGTTACTACAGGCGTTTTATTCAGGACTATGCTAAACTTGCCAAACCTCTGAGATCCCTTTTAAGAGGGGAAGATGGACGAGTGTCCAAGAACCTCTCCAAAAATAAGCCCATCTACTTAAATTCATTGGCACTTAAAGCCTTCAATAGCCTTAAGAATACACTTATCTCTAGAGATGTCACGCTCGTACACCCAAATTTCGAGAAAGAATTCGAGCTTACGACTGATGCTTCCAGCTATGCCATCGGGGCTGTTCTTTCTCAGGACAACAGACCCATCTCCTTCCTTTCGCGAACATTAACCAAGACCGAAGAGAACTACGCAACCAACGAGAAGGAGATGCTGGCTATCATCTGGGCCCTAAATTCTTCGAGGAGCTACCTTTACGGATCACGGAAGGTAAAGATCTACACCGACCACCAACCACTCACCTACGCTCTTAGCAGCAAAAACACCAATAGTAAATTGAAGAGGTGGAAGGCAGCGCTCGAAGAATATAATTACGAGCTTAAATATAAGCCTGGAAGAGCTAACATCGTCGCTGACTCACTTTCGAGACCCACAATGATCACTCAGATAAATTCGATGACACCCACTGTGCATAGTGATGAAAGTTCATCGCAAAACTTAATCCCCACAGTAGAAACACCTGTCAACGTTTTCCGCAATCAACTTATTCTGAAGACCGGGGAAGAGGATAGTTATCAGCTCATCAACCCTTTCGAAAATTATAAACGACATGTTTTCATAAAGCCACAGTACTCAGACGCGGACTTGATTAATATATTCAAAAGGTATCGGAACCCGAGCACGGTAAATGGGTTATGCACCAGCGAAGAGACAATGGGAAAAGTACAGCGGATATACCCCGACCACTTTAAAGACTATCGGATTCGCTTTAGCCAGAAGCTGGTCGAGGCTATACCTAGTGAGGCTGAACAGGAAGAAAAGATCCTTCAAGTTCATAAGCGTGCCCATCGTAACGCAATAGAAAACAGATTGCAAATACTGAACACCTTTTATTTCCCTAAAATGGCAGTAAGGATTAAACACCTTGTCAATCGCTGTAAAGTTTGTAAGGAAAATAAACACGAAAGGCACCCGAGCAAGCCTTTCATAAACCCTACACCTATCCCATCCTACCCTGGGCATACTGTTCACATTGACATCTTTTCTACAGAAAAGAACCTGGTGTTAACAGCTATGGACAAATTCACAAAATTTGCCATGGCTAAAATCGTCGCATCCAGGTCTACAGAGGACGTAAAGCAACCTTTACTGGACATACTTTATTTCTTCTGTATCCCTGAAAATGTGGTAGTTGATAACGAAGGATCACTCACTTCGGCTTCAATCACTTCCCTATTGGAAGACGACTTGAAAATCAGAGTGTACAGGACGCCACCGTACAAAAGCGAGGTAAATGGCCAAGTGGAACGATGGCATTAAACCATTATGGAAATAATGAGATGCCTAAAAAGGGACGGACCACAAAGAACTTTCGAAAACCTCCTACAGCGCGCCACCAATGAATACAATCACACAATTCATTCGACCACCAATAAAAAGCCTGTAGAATTATATCTTGGAAGGATTCCCGACATTGACTTGGACGATTTCGAAGGAGCACGACACACGAATATTGACAGACTTAAGGGAAAACAGGAAGCCGACATAAAATATCACAATAGAAGTAGGCAACCGATCAAAAATTACGATATCGGGGATGTTATCTTCGTCAAACAAAATAAAAGGAAAGGCTCAAAATTATCTCCCAGGTTTAAACAGGAAATAGTCAAAGAAAATAGAAATTCTACTATTCTCACCGAAAGCGGCAAAACTATTCATAAGAGTAATATTCGAAATTAATCGAATTTACAGACCCATTCTACACACCATAGATATCGATGAATACGAACGTTTGCTAGAGAAATTTGAACCTCTCTTTAATGTCTCCGGAATACAACACAGCTCGCTTATACCTTTCATATAAATTATGCATTGAAAAATAACAACAAACAGTTTGAAATAAATCGGCTTTACAATGATAGGATGAACAATATCACTCGAATGGCAAACAAAAAATAAGAATTTAAAAAAATAAAAGAAACAAAAAGTCAGATCAATAGTAATTACTTATTCAATGTACACATTAGGTTAACTTTAATTAAGAAGGAATTAACCAACATTGATTACGCCATACATTGGGCTAAATTCGGCATTGTCAATATTCTATCTACAAACAAAAGATATATTAAACCGATTAAAAGAAATCAAATTGAGAATGTAATATTTGGCATCAAAAACTTACGTAAGAAAATTAATTAATTATCCATTTGCAAGCAAAAATATTTAATAGGCATAAGCAGTAGTACATGTATAGCTAATATCATTCAGAGCCTGCAATCGACTTGTAATAAAATCAAGACATACCTTCAGTGGAAGAAATTTCGACCGGAGTTGTTCTGCTCAACCAATTTATCGGAATCCTCAATACCGAGGACACATCCCAAGACCTCAACGAGTTAAGTTCAACGACCTCCCCTTTTTCTAAAAACAATTGAGGACAATTGCATTTAACGGGGGAAGAGTTAACGACGAATCCCGAGAACCTACCTGCATGAGCACGCGAAATGTGCAGCATTGCACTTTTCATGGGAACACACTCTTATGGAAAAAAATATGCAACAGCGAAATTCCCAGCCATATGCGAGTCATTAGATTTAGTAATTAACGATGAATTCCGAGACTCTATGTACTTGAAGAAACTACCTGGATGAGCACGCGATATGTGCAGCATTGCACTTTTCGTGGAACAAAATTTAATGGATAACATATGCAACAGCGGAATTCCCAGGCATATGCGAGTCGGCGAAATTAGAGTATTTAAGTTAGAAATTAGTGAAAATAAGTTGAGTTGTGTTTTGCTTTTCAATAAATGAAGATCAGGGATCCGACCCTGTTTAAAAGATTGTTTTTATAAAATCTCTCGTCGTAAAAAAATTAACTGGCGCCCAACGTGGGGCTGTTTCCGCGCGTTCTATTGGATTGATCAGGTTTTTTTGATCGTTGATCAGAAAATCAAGTCTTCAAAAGATCTTAACACTGTGCTGAGACTGGCCAGTGGTCCAATCTTCATTAAAGATAAATTTCGGTATCAGTGTATTAAAAATATAATACCGCGAGAAAAGCCGACGTGAACAATCCGTACAAGGAGCAGCGCGATTATCTTTAAAGGAGTGTAGTAGCAATAGCGATAATCAAGTGCCTAAGGGAACGCGAAATCAAAATAGGCCCCCTAGTAGTAGCATAAGCAGCAAACAGGACGTCCCGAAAGTGACCGCCGTTTTGACCAGGAAGCAGCCAAGGACAACAAGCAGAACAACTCCCGACGAGAAGCGAATCACAGATCAACTAAATATTCGATGATGAGGCATACAATCTTCGTAATTGTTGTAACGTAAGTCGACTCTTGTAAATCTGACTATTTTTCCTGAAGAAGAGAAAAAAAAACAAACAAAGAATTCTTTCTTAATTCAATTAAAATCTCGAAACAAATTAAATATATATATATATCTAAAGTATTAATTAAAAATTTAAATTTTCATAACTATATTGACTTATTTATCGATGAAAATATATTTTATCCGATTTATATTTAAAAGTGAAATTGTTCATCACCTAAAAACTAAGTGAAAAGTGAAATTAATCTGAGTATCCATATTTCTTCTCAAACGTTTGTTGTTGTTGTTGTTGTTTTCGTTCGATCTCGTGCGATTCGAAGAAAGATAAATACTGATTTCTCAATAAATCCCTCGCAAGAGCTCCCTTTGGAGAATTTTATTACTGTTTTCCGGGTTTTGCAAGTCCGACGCGGTGCAGTGTTTCTTTGAACTTCTTACTATTCGCGAAATTTTTCCCAAAATCTCGCAATTCTAATAAATCCTGCCACAGATGCCAGTAACGACATAGATGTCCCCATTAGAATAGGAGACGACGGGAACTTGTCCGATATGGATAAAATTCCCGACGTGGTTAAAAGTCTTAGGGTTTTTTCGGGGGATCCAGGAGAGTTTAGCTCTTGGAAAAAGAGTGTAGAGCGTATCCTTAGGATATATGACCATCTCAAAGGGACTCCCAAATACTACGGCATCTTATCTGTGATCCGAAATAAAATTACTGGTCATGCCGATATCGCGTTGGAGTCCTATAACACTCCCCTAAACTGGCCTAAAATATCAAAATGCCTAACTCTCCACTACGCGGATAAGCGGGATCTTGGTACGCTGGAATATCAGATGACCACTTTGGTGCAAGGGTCAAGTTCCATTCAAGAATTCTACCAAGGAGTTTACCAACATCTTTCCCTTATTCTAAACAAATTATCCTCAATGGAACTGAGTACTGAGTCCACTAACATCATGACTCAGGTGTATAGGGATAAAGCACTCGATACCTTTGTCAGAGGGTTACGCGGTGATCTCCCAAGGCTCCTGGGAATTCGCGAACCAACCGACCTACCCCAGGCACTGCACCTTTGCCTAAAGCTCCAGAATATGGATTATCGGGCCCAGCATGCCAACAACTCTCAAAATTTATTAAGGAAAACTCACTATCAGCAGCCGCCTCCAATTCCTCCTCGTAGGAACTCACCTCCACAGTCAAGGCCTGCACCGATCCCAGCTCCTACACAAATCTTTTACCCCGAACTAGCACATATACCACGAAATGCACGGTCACCACAGTTCAACCAGCAGCCTGCTTATCAAAGACAGCCACAATTCTTTAATCCCAGACCATTCCCGCCTAAACCACTACCAAGACCCGAGCCTATGGATATCGATGCTTCCATGAGAACGAACGCAATTAACTACGCGAACAGACCCCGTAACCAGCCTTTATTACGAAAACGTCCGCAACCTCCGCAGAACCATGCACCACAAAAACTGGAGAGGATTTATCACACGGAGACGAACACGTCTAATGAGGCTCCCTCAGAAGACTACGATATTACACAACAGGACATAGAACATGATCAAACTTTAGACGAATACATCAACGAAATAGACGACGAAAACCTCGATATGGCCGAGGAAATGGAAGAGATTTATTTTATAGGATAAGGCACTCTTCGCTCCCTTACTTCGAATACAAACTAAAGAGCGGGGAGGCCCTAAAATTCCTTATCGACACTGGATCCAACAGAAATTATGTCCAGCCAAAGCACATTAAATATCCTCTATCCAACCAAAAGAACTTGTACGCTAAATCCGTGGGGGGGGGGGGGAACGTTAAGATTACCCATCACTCCTATTTTCGGCCCTTCGGCAACTACACTAGCAAATTGAAATTCTTTATTTTACCTTCACTCATCTCTTTCGATGGAATTATTGGAAATGATAGCCTGAAAAATCTTAAGGCCGTCATTCCCACGCAAGACAATTTTATGACATTAAACCACAATATACGCATCCCTCTTAAACAACAAGCCTCTGACCTGATTCATAACATAGCAATCAAAACAGAACACCTCAGCCAAGAACTATCAGGGAGACTAAACGCTATCACCCGAAAACACTCGAGCCTTCTCTCAGACCCAGACGAAAAACTGACCTTCACTACCAAGGTTAAGGGTGACATTAAAACAACGACTAGTGATCCTGTCTACTCTCGGTCCTATCCATACCCTATTGCACTAAAGGCGGAAGTAGAGAAGGAAATCAGTAAACTTTTAGAGGGCGGCATCATCAGACCTTCGAGATCTCCCTACAATTCCCCGGTATGGATCGTGCCAAAAAAATCGGACGCATCCGGGGAGAAGAAATTCCGAATGGTCATTGACTATCGGAAGCTAAACTCGGTGACCATACCAGACAAATATCCGATTCCCGAGATCAATGAAGTTCTTGCTAACCTTGGCAAAAACAGATACTTCTCCGTCTTAGACCTCAGAAGCGGCTTTCACCAGATACCGCTCAAGGAATCAGACATCCAAAAGACGGCCTTCTCAGTGAACAATGGGAAGTTCGAGTTTACCCGCCTACCCTTTGTTCTTAAGAATGCACCCGCAATTTTTCAACGAGCGTTGGACGACATTCTGAGAGAACATATCGGGAAGAGATGTCATGTCTATATCGATGATATAATTATCTTTGGTAGAAACGAAGCTGAGTACCTCGAGAACCTCGACAAAATTTTCCAAACCCTAAAGTCAGCTAACATGAAAATTCAAATCGACAAGTGCGATTTTCTGAAAGAAGAAGTAGAATTTCTGGGCTATATCGTGAGCAAGGAAGGCATCAAAACCAACCCTAAAAAAGTCCAAGCCATCATCGACTTTCCTACGCCGAAAACACTCAAAAACCTTCGATCCTTTTTGGGAATGTCAGGTTACTACAGGCGTTTTATTCAGGACTATGCTAAACTTGCCAAACCCCTGAGATCCCTTTTAAGAGGGGAAGATGGACGAGTGTCCAAGAACCTCTCCAAAAATAAGCCCATCTACTTAAATTCATTGGCACTTAAAGCCTTCAATAGCCTTAAGAATACACTTATCTCTAGAAATGTCACGCTCGTACACCCAAATTTCGAGAAAGAATTCGAGCTTACGACTGATGCTTCCAGCTATGCCATCGGGGCTGTTCTTTCTCAGGACAACAGACCCATCTCCTTCCTTTCGCGAACATTAACCAAGACCGAAGAGAACTACGCAACCAACGAGAAGGAGATGCTGGCTATCATCTGGGCCCTAAATTCTTCGAGGAGCTACCTTTACGGATCACGGAAGGTAAAGATCTACACCGACCACCAACCACTCACCTACGCTCTTAGCAGCAAAAACACCAATAGTAAATTGAAGAGGTGGAAGGCAGCGCTCGAAGAATATAATTACGAGCTTAAATATAAGCCTGGAAGAGCTAACATCGTCGCTGACTCACTTTCGAGACCCACAATGATCACTCAGATAAATTCGATGACACCCACTGTGCATATTGATGAAAGTTCATCGCAAAACTTAATCCCCACAGTAGAAACACCTGTCAACGTTTTCCGCAATCAACTTATTCTGAAGACCGGGGAAGAGGATAGTTATCAGCTCATCAACCCTTTCGAAAATTATAAACGACATGTTTTCATAAAGCCACAGTACTCAGACGCGGACTTGATTAATATATTCAAAAGGTATCGGAACCCGAGCACGGTAAATGGGTTATGCACCAGCGAAGAGACAATGGGAAAAGTACAGCGGATATACCCCGACCACTTTAAAGACTATCGGATTCGCTTTAGCCAGAAGCTGGTCGAGGCTATACCTAGTGAGGCTGAACAGGAAGAAAAGATCCTTCAAGTTCATAAGCGTGCCCATCGTAACGCAATAGAAAACAGATTGCAAATACTGAACACCTTTTATTTCCCTAAAATGGCAGTAAGGATTAAACACCTTGTCAATCGCTGTAAAGTTTGTAAGGAAAATAAACACGAAAGGCACCCGAGCAAGCCTTTCATAAACCCTACACCTATCCCATCCTACCCTGGGCATACTGTTCACATTGACATCTTTTCTACAGAAAAGAACCTGGTGTTAACAGCTATGGACAAATTCACAAAATTTGCCATGGCTAAAATCGTCGCATCCAGGTCTACAGAGGACGTAAAGCAACCTTTACTGGACATACTTTATTTCTTCTGTATCCCTGAAAATGTGGTAGTTGATAACGAAGGATCACTCACTTCGGCTTCAATCACTTCCCTATTGGAAGACGACTTGAAAATCAGAGTGTACAGGACGCCACCGTACAAAAGCGAGGTAAATGGCCAAGTGGAACGATGGCATTCAACCATTATGGAAATAATGAGATGCCTAAAAAGGGACGGACCACAAAGAACTTTCGAAAACCTCCTACAGCGCGCCACCAATGAATACAATCACACAATTCATTCGACCACCAATAAAAAGCCTGTAGAATTATATCTTGGAAGGATTCCCGACATTGACTTGGACGATTTCGAAAGAGCACGACACACGAATATTGACAGACTTAAGGGAAAACAGGAAGCCGACATAAAATATCACAATAGAAGTAGGCAACCGATCAAAAATTACGATATCGGGGATGTTATCTTCGTCAAACAAAATAAAAGGAAAGGCTCAAAATTATCTCCCAGGTTTAAACAGGAAATAGTCAAAGAAAATAGAAATTCTACTATTCTCACCGAAAGCGGCAAAACTATTCATAAGAGTAATATTCGAAATTAATCGAATTTACAGACCCATTCTACACACCATAGATATCGATGAATACGAACGTTTGCTAGAGAAATTTGAACCTCTCTTTAATGTCTCCGGAATACAACACAGCTCGCTTATACCTTTCATATAAATTATGCATTGAAAAATAACAACAAACAGTTTGAAATAAATCGGCTTTACAATGATAGGATGAACAATATCACTCGAATGGCAAACAAAAAATAAGAATTTAAAAAAATAAAAGAAACAAAAAGTCAGATCAATAGTAATTACTTATTCAATGTACACATTAGGTTAACTTTAATTAAGAAGGAATTAACCAACATTGATTACGCCATACATTGGGCTAAATTCGGCATTGTCAATATTCTATCTACAAACAAAAGATATATTAAACCGATTAAAAGAAATCAAATTGAGAATGTAATATTTGGCATCAAAAACTTACGTAAGAAAATTAATTAATTATCCATTTGCAAGCAAAAATATTTAATAGGCATAAGCAGTAGTACATGTATAGCTAATATCATTCAGAGCCTGCAATCGACTTGTAATAAAATCAAGACATACCTTCAGTGGAAGAAATTTCGACCGGAGTTGTTCTGCTCAACCAATTTATCGGAATCCTCAATACCGAGGACACATCCCAAGACCTCAACGAGTTAAGTTCAACGACCTCCCCTTTTTCTAAAAACAATTGAGGACAATTGCATTTAACGGGGGAAGAGTTAACGACGAATCCCGAGAACCTACCTGCATGAGTACGCGAAATGTGCAGCATTGCACTTTTCATGGGAACACACTCTTATGGAAAAAAATATGCAACAGCGAAATTCCCAGCCATATGCGAGTCATTAGATTTAGTAATTAACGATGAATTCCGAGACTCTATGTACTTGAAGAAACTACCTGGATGAGCACGCGATATGTGCAGCATTGCACTTTTCGTGGAACACAATTTAATGGATAACATATGCAACAGCGGAATTCCCAGGCATATGCGAGTCGGCGAAATTAGAGTATTTAAGTTAGAAATTAGTGAAAATAAGTTGAGTTGTGTTTTGCTTTTCAATAAATGAAGATCAGGGATCCGACCCTGTTTAAAAGATTGTTTTTATAAAATCTCTCGTCGTAAAAAAATTAACTGGCGCCCAACGTGGGGCTGTTTCCGCGCGTTCTATTGGATTGATCAGGTTTTTTTGATCGTTGATCAGAAAATCAAGTCTTCAAAAGATCTTAACACTGTGCTGAGACTGGCCAGTGGTCCAATCTTCATTAAAGATAAATTTCGGTATCAGTGTATTAAAAATATAATACCGCGAGAAAAGCCGACGTGAACAATCCGTACAAGGAGCAGCGCGATTATCTTTAAAGGAGTGTAGTAGCAATAGCGATAATCAAGTGCCTAAGGGAACGCGAAATCAAAATAGGCCCCCTAGTAGTAGCATAAGCAGCAAACAGGACGTCCCGAAAGTGACCGCCGTTTTGACCAGGAAGCAGCCAAGGACAACAAGCAGAACAACTCCCGACGAGAAGCGAATCCGCCTAAACCACTACCAAGACCCGAGCCTATGGATATCGATGCTTCCATGAGAACGAACGCAATTAACTACGCGAACAGACCCCGTAACCAGCCTTTATTACGAAAACGTCCGCAACCTCCGCAGAACCATGCACCACAAAAACTGGAGAGGATTTATCACACGGAGACGAACACGTCTAATGAGGCTCCCTCAGAAGACTACGATATTACACAACAGGACATAGAACATGATCAAACTTTAGACGAATACATCAACGAAATAGACGACGAAAACCTCGATATGGCCGAGGAAATGGAAGAGATTTATTTTATAGGATAAGGCACTCTTCGCTCCCTTACTTCGAATACAAACTAAAGAGCGGGGAGGCCCTAAAATTCCTTATCGACACTGGATCCAACAGAAATTATGTCCAGCCAAAGCACATTAAATATCCTCTATCCAACCAAAAGAACTTGTACGCTAAATCCGTGGGGGGGGGGGGGGGGGAACGTTAAGATTACCCATCACTCCTATTTTCGGCCCTTCGGCAACTACACTAGCAAATTGAAATTCTTTATTTTACCTTCACTCATCTCTTTCGATGGAATTATTGGAAATGATAGCCTGAAAAATCTTAAGGCCGTCATTCCCACGCAAGACAATTTTATGACATTAAACCACAATATACGCATCCCTCTTAAACAACAAGCCTCTGACCTGATTCATAACATAGCAATCAAAACAGAACACCTCAGCCAAGAACTATCAGGGAGACTAAACGCTATCACCCGAAAACACTCGAGCCTTCTCTCAGACCCAGACGAAAAACTGACCTTCACTACCAAGGTTAAGGGTGACATTAAAACAACGACTAGTGATCCTGTCTACTCTCGGTCCTATCCATACCCTATTGCACTAAAGGCGGAAGTAGAGAAGGAAATCAGTAAACTTTTAGAGGGCGGCATCATCAGACCTTCGAGATCTCCCTACAATTCCCCGGTATGGATCGTGCCAAAAAAATCGGACGCATCCGGGGAGAAGAAATTCCGAATGGTCATTGACTATCGGAAGCTAAACTCGGTGACCATACCAGACAAATATCCGATTCCCGAGATCAATGAAGTTCTTGCTAACCTTGGCAAAAACAGATACTTCTCCGTCTTAGACCTCAGAAGCGGCTTTCACCAGATACCGCTCAAGGAATCAGACATCCAAAAGACGGCCTTCTCAGTGAACAATGGGAAGTTCGAGTTTACCCGCCTACCCTTTGTTCTTAAGAATGCACCCGCAATTTTTCAACGAGCGTTGGACGACATTCTGAGAGAACATATCGGGAAGAGATGTCATGTCTATATCGATGATATAATTATCTTTGGTAGAAACGAAGCTGAGTACCTCGAGAACCTCGACAAAATTTTCCAAACCCTAAAGTCAGCTAACATGAAAATTCAAATCGACAAGTGCGATTTTCTGAAAGAAGAAGTAGAATTTCTGGGCTATATTGTGAGCAAGGAAGGCATCAAAACCAACCCTAAAAAAGTCCAAGCCATCATCGACTTTCCTACGCCGAAAACACTCAAAAACCTTCGATCCTTTTTGGGAATGTCAGGTTACTACAGGCGTTTTATTCAGGACTATGCTAAACTTGCCAAACCCCTGAGATCCCTTTTAAGAGGGGAAGATGGACGAGTGTCCAAGAACCTCTCCAAAAATAAGCCCATCTACTTAAATTCATTGGCACTTAAAGCCTTCAATAGCCTTAAGAATACACTTATCTCTAGAAATGTCACGCTCGTACACCCAAATTTCGAGAAAGAATTCGAGCTTACGACTGATGCTTCCAGCTATGCCATCGGGGCTGTTCTTTCTCAGGACAACAGACCCATCTCCTTCCTTTCGCGAACATTAACCAAGACCGAAGAGAACTACGCAACCAACGAGAAGGAGATGCTGGCTATCATCTGGGCCCTAAATTCTTCGAGGAGCTACCTTTACGGATCACGGAAGGTAAAGATCTACACCGACCACCAACCACTCACCTACGCTCTTAGCAGCAAAAACACCAATAGTAAATTGAAGAGGTGGAAGGCAGCGCTCGAAGAATATAATTACGAGCTTAAATATAAGCCTGGAAGAGCTAACATCGTCGCTGACTCACTTTCGAGACCCACAATGATCACTCAGATAAATTCGATGACACCCACTGTGCATATTGATGAAAGTTCATCGCAAAACTTAATCCCCACAGTAGAAACACCTGTCAACGTTTTCCGCAATCAACTTATTCTGAAGACCGGGGAAGAGGATAGTTATCAGCTCATCAACCCTTTCGAAAATTATAAACGACATGTTTTCATAAAGCCACAGTACTCAGACGCGGACTTGATTAATATATTCAAAAGGTATCGGAACCCGAGCACGGTAAATGGGTTATGCACCAGCGAAGAGACAATGGGAAAAGTACAGCGGATATACCCCGACCACTTTAAAGACTATCGGATTCGCTTTAGCCAGAAGCTGGTCGAGGCTATACCTAGTGAGGCTGAACAGGAAGAAAAGATCCTTCAAGTTCATAAGCGTGCCCATCGTAACGCAATAGAAAACAGATTGCAAATACTGAACACCTTTTATTTCCCTAAAATGGCAGTAAGGATTAAACACCTTGTCAATCGCTGTAAAGTTTGTAAGGAAAATAAACACGAAAGGCACCCGAGCAAGCCTTTCATAAACCCTACACCTATCCCATCCTACCCTGGGCATACTGTTCACATTGACATCTTTTCTACAGAAAAGAACCTGGTGTTAACAGCTATGGACAAATTCACAAAATTTGCCATGGCTAAAATCGTCGCATCCAGGTCTACAGAGGACGTAAAGCAACCTTTACTGGACATACTTTATTTCTTCTGTATCCCTGAAAATGTGGTAGTTGATAACGAAGGATCACTCACTTCGGCTTCAATCACTTCCCTATTGGAAGACGACTTGAAAATCAGAGTGTACAGGACGCCACCGTACAAAAGCGAGGTAAATGGCCAAGTGGAACGATGGCATTCAACCATTATGGAAATAATGAGATGCCTAAAAAGGGACGGACCACAAAGAACTTTCGAAAACCTCCTACAGCGCGCCACCAATGAATACAATCACACAATTCATTCGACCACCAATAAAAAGCCTGTAGAATTATATCTTGGAAGGATTCCCGACATTGACTTGGACGATTTCGAAAGAGCACGACACACGAATATTGACAGACTTAAGGGAAAACAGGAAGCCGACATAAAATATCACAATAGAAGTAGGCAACCGATCAAAAATTACGATATCGGGGATGTTATCTTCGTCAAACAAAATAAAAGGAAAGGCTCAAAATTATCTCCCAGGTTTAAACAGGAAATAGTCAAAGAAAATAGAAATTCTACTATTCTCACCGAAAGCGGCAAAACTATTCATAAGAGTAATATTCGAAATTAATCGAATTTACAGACCCATTCTACACACCATAGATATCGATGAATAC